>JAJMCV010000054.1:0-14289 GCA_030573195.1 Nothofagozyma chilensis
TGAAGCACTACCAGCGGAGTCGGTGGTTGGGTACTCAATGACAATACCGGATTCAGTTGCAGTAATTGCGTTACCTGAAGCATCAGTAGTAGCCACTAAACTAGTAGTAGTGTAAGTTGTGCCGACTGGGAATTCGCTGAAGGTGCTGAACATTGTTGGAAGACCAGCAGAATCAGTGGTTGGATATTCAATTACAATACCACTCTCGGTAGCAGTCACTGAGTTACCGGCAGCATCGGTAGTAGCAATGATACTAGTAGTAGTATATGAAGTACTTGAAGGGAATTCGCTGAATGTGCTGAAAAGTGTTGGAAGGCCATCGGCATCTGTGGTTGGATATTCAATGACCACACCAGATTCGGTGGTAGTAATGGTGTTGCCTGCAACATCGGTAGTTGGGAAAATGCTTGTGGTGGTATAAGTAGTACCCTCCTCATTTTCACTAAGGGAAGAAGACGAAGCCAAACATGTGAGACTTGTAACCGTCAACGTCGAAGTAATAACGTTTGGAATACATGTTAAAGAAGTAACCGTGATTGTAGATGTGGGGATAACGGCAGTGGCCACGGAGGCCAAGGCTGTTAAACCCACGACAAAAAGGGAATTGTTCTTGACAATCCTCATTTTGAAGTTGGTTTTCGGTTGGTTCTTACTTTGCGAGAGTAAGTGGTTAGTGCGAACATAGTTACTGATATATAAAGCGACCGATACCAAGGATTATGATGTAGGCCGATGTTAGCATCATTGCAGCTCACTTGCGAAGCAGCGCTGGTAGAAACCCACAAGGATAATAACGCTCATGGTGTTGCAAAATTTCAGTCTCTTAGGAGTGAGAGAAGGTCGATATGCATCACCAGCTCGGTAATTCAGACCCTTGTAAAACTAGGAACCATCCTTCTTCTAGGTGACTCAGAGACGTCATGACCAATGCTCATCCAATGAATTTTCACAGAAAGATATATTATTTTATTTTTATTATTTTTTGGCTCGTCTCCAATGGCACCATCAACTGTCTTGTGGAGACTTAACTCTTCCTCGATAACTCCAGTAGTGTGCATCCCAATTGTGGGTGCTACAGGACCCACAGTAGCAGCACCATAGCGCCAAATCCAATGCACCCAGTTGAATCTTGCAGCATCGCAGCACATCACAATGACAATGTGCCTATTCGTAACATATTATCGCTGATCACCACTCGCTAGCCTGTTGCCTTGATTGACTGTCCGAATATGGAGAGCACATGTCTAGTGGTTTCTTTGTTCATCGCGGTTATTGGCTACTGTTCTTTCAGGAGCGCAGACCATAGGATTTCTGGATTTCTGGCCACGGTGCTACACATAAATGATGGCAGAAAAAACATGGGTTAACGAAATCCTTCCCATTACAATTGACAGAGGCGAACCCTCCACTCGACTCAGACACTCCTCTGATGAGAGACTTCGGATGCGCAGGTGCCTTCCGATATGTATAAGGTGGCGGCCTCGCAGGAGTCCAATTTCACCTCTGAAACCATTGCATTTCCCTACAACACCTCCTAAACATTGACAAAAACGAAACGAATATTATCCCATGGTTCTATTTAAATTTTAAAGAGTCCTTACACCCTTTTTCCGGCTTTTCAGTGAGAAGATTGGCGCTCTCTGGCTATTATGCCGCCCGCTGAGTGCATTACGGCAAATATTTCCCAAATTTCATATATTTTCTCATTAAGTCTCCCAGCGTTGTGGATTAGATCAAACTGATGTAGCTGGCACTCAGAAGAGGCATAGTATGTGCATATACATGGCTTTCTAGGAGTGTGTAGTGCATGGAGCTTGCCTCCATCAATTCGTGCTTTATGCTCATTATAGAAGGGTTGGTTCTTTACGAAGTTGTAAAATCCCTGCAACAAGTATCTGATTCGGGATGTCCGTTTCCTATTTTAATCGAGGGCGAGACTCCTTCGATATGTCAATTCTAGCCTTCTATAACAATTGTATGAACCTTTCTTTTGCGTTATTCTGGAAGGACTTGCAATTGGCCATGTTCACGGTTCTTTCCCCCTTAAACTATCCCGTCCTCTAAATCTTCTTTGAATTCCATAACCCTTGATAGAGACGATATGAGCCTGTTCGGGTTACGAAATAAGCCGAATACGATATTACACGCCTGTCCCCTCCATACGTCTGTTTTGCAGATATTATTCTATTGCAGACGTTCTTGGACATTCCTACGTCAAGGAGAGACTTGGGCTGTGATTGATACAACACACCCCTGTGATGATAAGGGATTTTTTTCATGTAGGTATTGCCTGGAGAGACTGCGATGTGTACGGATCCATGTGGACGAATAAAGACTAGAGAACAATGGGGGTTCGCTGAATGTGATATAAGCCTGAGCACGAGTCTGGTGCATAGACGGATCGAGTTCCAGTATTTTTTCTGTTCCTGGGATATTGTTCACTGGATAGTTCAATAATAAAAGTTTATGGTCTCTTGTTTCTGACATTATGCTGGTCCAAGATATTGCTTACAAGATGTTGATGATCGCTACTGATCACGACGATCGCCGTTGTGCCGAGAGTCGATTTGCGATGATCACCAATTATATCATGGTCCAGATAAACTTGAGATAAAAGAGCATTTCGGAAGAGATTCAGGTTCATTTCAACTGTCGGAGTCTTCTTATCCCCATTGGCCATATAAACACTTCATCTGGATGGACGACGTGATCACGTGATAGTTGTTCCCCGTGGCCCTCCGTCTTAAACGTTTGTCTGTGGGGAATGTATTTATATAATACGTTTAATTGTCAATTGATCTTGCCCTGCTTCTTGTGGTGCATCTTGGCTTTATTTTAGTCAAATGTTGAACTATAATATGCGCTATGGGCTAAATTACTGCAATTGGCCGTTGCATGTTGCAGAAAGATCTTGACACTGTTTGGGGTAAAGGTATCCCGATGAGCAGATAAGACAAGACAGATCGATGATAAAGATCGATAATAAAAAACTCTTATGATTTCTATCTTCTTGAACAATCACCATTATGACGAGCACATTGGTATTGCCGACAGTTCCTGCCCTTGTAACATGCGAACTGTTCCCTGCAGCTGTGAAGTCAATTCTGGAATCGACTTCATATCGCCAGAATGTAAACCCTGTAGAGGATTCAGCCACATATACAATTGTCAATCGGTTTTCCGAGACAAAGTCGTTAGAGGTGAATGAGTCCACCAATTTGATGCATGGGTTGGAAGATGGTGATGATTTTCCGGATGGCGGTGCAAAGGCCTGGTTGGTTACTCTCGGGGCCTTTTTTGGTATGATTGCAGACTTTGGGCTCATGAATTCGATTGGTGCGATAGAATCTTACATCAGTAGACACCAATTGGCCAATAGCCCCATTTCCCATACCTCTTGGATCTTTTCGGTTTACTCCTTCATGGCTTATTTTGGCGGGATATATACGGGACCATTATTTGACAAATATGGTGCCAAGCTCCCCATGGCAGTTGGAATTATATTTTTCTGTGTGGGGTTATTATTGACGGCGGAGTGCACTAAGCCATATCAGTTCATCCTTTCCTTTAGCATCTTGACAGGTATAGGCAGCGCCTTATTAATGACTCCATTGGTCGGGGTGTCGAGTCATTATTTTCTCAAGAAAAGAGCCAGAGCCATTGCCATATCATCGTGTGGCGGGTCTGTCGGGGGCATTATTGCACCTTTGTTCCTTAGAGCATTGTATCCCAAAATTGGGTTTAAATGGTCAATCAGAGCCCTCTGTTTATTATATTTTGCATGTCTCTCGATCTCGTTGTATTTTATAGATGATAGATTGAGCGAGAGAACTAGACGGAAGAACGGTACGTATCATGAAGAAGTCGAAGCCTCACCTACAACGTTTATCCACCGGATAAGTCATTCTCTTCAAAGCTCTGTTGATTTTAGGATCCTCAAGAACCCCAAATATCTCACATTTGTAATCGCCTTGTTCTGTTCAGAGCTTTCTTACATTTTAAGTATCACTTACTTTGCTTCTTCCACCATAGCCCATGGGCAAACGGAATCCACTTCTTATATTTATCTTACAATTTTAAATGCTACTGGGATATTGGGCAGAGTGGTGACAGCCTATTTGGCCGATAAATTCGGTAGATTCAATATGATGATCGCTTCATGTGTGGTGACGACTTTGGCCATGTTTGTTCTTTGGTATCCTTTTGGAAGTAATCAAATTGTACTCTATATTTTCTCCGTCGTTTATGGGTTTACCCTTGCCTCCATATTCTCGTTGGCACCCGTTTGTTGTTCACAATTAGTGGAAGCGAAACACTTTGGCGTGGCATATGGCACAGCATATTTCTGTATCTCGTTCGTGAATTTGGTTGGGCTTGGATTGGGATCTCTTGTGATTGGAAAGGGTGATTCGAAGGGATATGATAATGTTGCATTACTTGCTAGTTTGTTGAGTGCGACGGGTACTGTTCTTTGGGTGGTTTCTAGATATTATGTGGGGGGTTTCAAATGGAGAAGATGTTAGAGTTTTCAGTTTATATGGGATTAGGAAATATGTGTTGTTATGATAAAAGATTTTAGTATTATAAATTTTATGTAGTGTTGAATTATTCAAAGATAAGTTAAAATTTTAATTATAGGATAAGCTTAAAAACAGGATAATTTTAAATATAAGACAAATTTACTATTACATGGAGACTCCTTTATAAAATTAAGATGATTATTTATAGATTTTTATAGAATATCTTTTATCTCATCATAGAGTTATAGGAGACAGTACGACATTTTCACGTGATGGGCCATTTCGGCCGATTTAGACTCGCTCATTGCACATGAGCCCACACATTTGGCTTTGCCACTGCATAAAGTATAAAAGGGCTGCAAATCTGGGAGATGTTAATTTGTAATTATTGTCTCATACAAAATGCCCTCACACGTAATAAACACTGCGATCAAGATCAAAGCCTCACCTGAGCTTATCAGATCGACCTTATTGGACTTCGAGTCGTTTCCCCAATGGACGAGCTTCATAAGCTCGATCGATATCACGGCTGAGTCTGATGCTGCAGAAGATGTGAAACCCGGTGTTGGGTCGCGATTGAAGGTGGTGTTGCAACCGCCTGCTAGTAGCTCTCCTATGATATTCGAGCCCATTGTAATTCGAAACGATGTGTCGGGATTCGAATGGCGCGGCACTCTTGGTGCGGAATTCCTCTTCACCGGGGTCCATCAGTTCGAGTTTGGACCTGCAGATGAAGAGGGATATGTCAATTTCCGCCAAAGCGAGGAGTTTACTGGCGGGTTGGTTTTTATTTTGAAGTACTTTTTGGGAGACACGGTTAACGGATTCGAGGCATTCAATGCCAAGTTTAAGGAGAGAGTCGAATCGTTGAAATGAAGCGAGATTGCTAATTGCTTTTTTTAATGTAATCTTATGTTCTCGTAAATATTTATTTGTAGTGTCTTTAGAAATCAAAAACTATAAAGCCCTCAGACTTGTGGTATATAGAGATATATGTGATTACATCATACCATAATATGGTGGATAAATTCAGAAGTGGAAATTACCAAATTCCGGTGTTCTCCACCATCTGAATCCACAGCTGAGGAACGTGATCCATGAACTGGATAATAAAGAGTGGTTTTGTTTGTTTCAAGTTATTTATAATGACAATATCTGCCCCTCTCGTCCGCCAATAACACCACGGATTCAATCGACTCATCTTATTGGTAGTACCTACGTTTGTTCTCGTTACATCTGGAGTAACTCGAAACTCCACGGGATCATTGACTATTCTTCATCGCTCGACAGATTTATATATATCTATATTAGATGACCCAACGAAACCAAGACCTTTCTTTTTATGCACAAGCTGGACTAGTGGTACATAGTCTTCTTCGAGTAATGCGTATACCTTTCTGCATAGATACGAATCTCTCCGCTTTCACTTATCAATATAAACATGACGGCCCTACATCATAGTAAGTTCTGGATAACTTTTCTATTTAGGACATAACATTATAGGAAAATCTTTAATATACGAATTCTACATTAGGGTTACATTATCCGCTAGGTTCCCCGAAGGGATAAGAGAGTCACAGACATAAGAGAGTAGCTGGATTCTCCAAGAACATTAGATCAGACAGTCTCCGCACATTTACAAGAGTTGCAGCCGATTAGACAAGAGATACAACAGTTTTCAGATTTACAACATGATTATTGATATAATAATTAATAAGCTTACAGTGAAGTTTACATTACTTATCTTGGCCGTCGTGGATATCACGTGATACAATTAAGTAGAAGACAAAGAGTTTAGGGCTGTTCGTGTGCTACGATGTATGATGTAGTCTATATTGTTAATTCTCTATCTTATATTAAATTCATGTAGTTAGTTCTTTAGACTCCGAGTTATCTTTCAAAGAATTAGATGCACTATAAGTGAGTTCTATGGACTTTATTGGTCTTTTTATCTTGTTTGGGTTGTAAGTATCACATCTTTGCAATATTTGCACTTATAGATTATTATAGATTAAGTGTGTAATCATATATTTCTTGTTTTACCTCTTATTGTAATGGTATTGGTTTGGAACACCGGCTGGTTTTCCCACGAAGAAAGTTGATCCCAGATCATTTGTTATGTCGTGCACTTATAGATTTGGTATAAACACGTCTAATCGAGCGACTGTGGTAGCAACTTGATAGAGATCCATCTATAAAGACAACTTGGGGACCATAAATATAAAGAAAAGAATGGAGTAATAGCGAAAACAGAAATGTTTGGAGTAGTGAAGAGCGGTAATTGACATAGCCCAAATGGACCAAATGAGGTTACTGCATTTCTGTAAGACAAGAACGAACAATGATCGGATCGAGAGAATGACGTATATTTATAGAGATGTTGATCAAAATGAAGGAATAAATGAAGCTCTTGAGCAGCTGATGGTGGTGAAATTTCACAAGATGAATCAAAAATCCAAATCAGGATAAAAATGTGCCATTGGTGGGGCAACGCACCATTGGTAGGGCATTTATTTTTTACACGTGATGAAATGAAGAAGGAGAATCCACCATCAGATACCAATGCTGTAACAAATACAATGACAAGTCATTGGTTCTATGGGGCTCTTACCCATTAAACCACCTGTGGAGACGAGAAGAAAAAAATATTTGTATTTTTTTTTTAGAATGGAACATTTATTTGATAAGCAACTGAGCGGTCTATTAAAGACTCTACCACCGAGATGCGTCCCGTAAATGAAATGGCTCACATATAGGCCGTGAGGGGTGCAGGGAAAACTCTGAAAAAGATCTCTGTGTTCCGTCCGTCACACCCCGAATTCCCCCAATATCACCGAGTTACAGCAACGGGCTTCCGGATGATATGCGCGAAATGTGGAGAGAACCGCGGGACAATTAGTATATCCTTGTTATATAACGAAGAAATGTCCTGGTGAGCTATTTTGCAGAAACCGTTAGATTGGTATTCACCAAGATGCTCAATACCTTCGTGAACGATATCAGTGATCCAGACAGATTCAAGACTGACTGGCTCCCCAAGATCCAAGCATATCGAGACGAATTGAACAGAAGCTTGAACAAGGCATATTTTGCGCCAGATGAGGTGATCAAGGACGCCAACAAGAGCTATTTCGATGCCACCAAGGTGCCTGCCAGAGTGTTGTCCGCCAAGGAGATGGAGATCACCGAGTCTTCCGCCGTCAGTCTCGTGGACAGAATGGCCAGAAGTGAATTATCGGCAGTAGAGACATTGACTGCCTTCATCAAAAGAGCCACAATCGCCCATCAATTGACAAATTGCGCCTTCCAACTCTTCATCGACGAGGGTTTGGCCAGAGCCAGGGAACTAGATCAAATCATCGCTAGAACTGGCAAGCCTGTCGGACCCTTGCATGGTTTGCCGATATCCTTCAAGGAGCAAATTGGCATGAAGAACAAGATCACACATGCCAGTTATGCTGCCTTCATTGAAAACATTACCAAAAACGACGCCGTCAGTGTCCAAGTGCTAAGAAATGCTGGTGCTGTCTTCTTCATCAGAACCACGGAACCACAATGTATGATGGCACAAGACTCGGAACAGAACATCACGGGCAGAACCTTGAATCCGCATAACACTTCGTTGAGTCCTGGGGGCTCCACTTCTGGAGAAGGTGCCTTGGTCGCAATGGGTGGCTCTCCAATGGGTGTTGGAACAGACAGTGGTGGGTCCATCAGAGCACCTGCAGCATATTGTGGCTTATGGGGGTTCAAGCCCACCTCGATGAGAATCTCCATGAAGGGTGCTATTTCTGCTGGTGGGGGACAAGAGACGGTTGTTTGTTCAATGGGACCACTCACCAGATCAGGCGAAGAGGTAGATCTATTCATGAGAGCATATCTTGACCAACAGCCGTGGAGATTAGACTCTGCACTTCTTCCCCTTCCCTGGAGATATGTAGAGAAACCAAGACCAAAAGAGCTAACTATTGCAATAGTGTACGACGATGGAATTGTGCGCCCCCATCCTCCAATTGAGAGGGGGTTGAAATATGCCGAGGAAAAGTTGAGAAAGGCTGGTGTGAAAGTGGTGACCTGGGAAGCCCATAAGGTCAAGGAATCATTGTATGTAGCGGGCTTGGCGGTAATTGCAGATAGACTCAAAGCAAAGAAGGCGATCTCGGTATCTGGAGAACCCGTATTGCCAAACACTGAATGGGCGTTCAGTAAAATCACACGCGAAGTCAGTGTCTGGGAGAACCATGACCTCAATTGCGAAAGAGACCAATTAAGAGACGAGTATCTTTCCATTATGAATGAAAACAACATTGATTATATCCTCGGTCCAACATACGCTGGCGTGGCACCTAGACCAAACACACTCAAATATGGTGGTTATTGTGGGTTGTGGAATATCTTGGATATGCCAGGAATCGTGTTTCCTACAGGTTTGGTTCAACAACCTGACGTGGATGTCCAGGTCCATGATTATCACTCTAGAAGTGAATTAGAAGAGTATCTGTATAACTTGTATAAACCAGAACAGTTTACGAATGCTCCTATTTGTTTGCAACTTAATGGCAGAAGATATGATGATGAAAGGTTAGTCAAGACCGCACAAGTGCTTCAAGAGTTGATTATTAATTAGGAAGATATAAAATGGAAGCGAGTTAATGAAATTTTCTGTAGACGTTTTACATTGGAAGTATTTAGGAACAGTGACAATTGAGGTCATCACCTGTTCGGCAAAATTTTCGTAGCCGTATACCGAGCCAAGCATTTGAAATGAGCTATCAAAAAAATAAGTTGACTTGTAGACCTCAGGATAGATCTCAGGGACAGCTATCAGTTGAATAGAAGCTATATATGAGAGATATTATAATATTTCTCCTTGTTCGTTGTTGGTGAAAAGTTCAGTTTTTGATCCATGAACTTCTATATGTGATGTTTAAGACTCTTCCATTCCTTTGATAAAGGTTAGAGAATAACTATGGATGGCTGGAGAATAGAAGCGTGAAATTGTACTTATTCAAATGACTTTTCAATATTAATAGAATTGGAGCTGGAGTTTCCCGGAAATTGTCTGGATGATGATAGAAAATGTCAAATCAATCTCCAGCCTCCCTTAAGAAATATGAGATCTTCTTAGATTCATCATTTGGGAGTATGTAAATGATAGTTGATAAAATGTTCTTTATTAGAAGAATTATTGCTGGTAGATTACCACAACAATATTGATCATTGTAAAAGTGGAGAATTGATAATATCAGCTAACTTGCCATTTAGAAAGTATTAAGAACATATCCATTTCAAATAGCCTCGGCCTGATATTGAAGTAGTTGAATTTTCCTTAAGTCCCTCTTGTCAATATGTGAGATGGTTAGAGTCACTAATGACATTTCATAAATAGATACCATACTTCTTCCAGAATGTATTATATCACTATATTAGAGGATAGATGTGCGAATGTCTTCTCAAGTCATATCCCAATGGTCAATAAGAGTTTCCTTCAAGCTTGAATCTTGCTATTATCTTCAAATTAAGTTGAATTCAAATCCTCGCTTTCCAAATGAATAGAATCTACTCGATAGGTTCATACGATATCTTATTTCAGCTTACTTACTCTATAAACTATATATTCACTCAGAAAAAAGATATTTTGTATATTTCCATTGTAAGAGTCAAAATGCAAGGATGACAGCATAACCAAAGTAATTTGGGGTTATTGAAATGAAAGAGAAGTCCAATTTTACAGCTGAAAAGATGAATTAGACAGCCTCTCTCACAATTACAACAAGCCCTTCACCCGTAGATCAGTATGGCTATCATTTTACATTGGAACACTGATAGTCCCATTTTTTCAGTCAAGAAGAGCCATCATTGCGTTGACAGCAAACCAAGAATGACATCACCAATGTCTGAATCAGGCGATTGCTCTTGTTATCGCAAAAAAACAA
Source organism: Nothofagozyma chilensis (assembly GCA_030573195.1). Classification (NCBI taxonomy): domain Eukaryota; kingdom Fungi; phylum Ascomycota; class Pichiomycetes; order Serinales; family Cephaloascaceae; genus Nothofagozyma; species Nothofagozyma chilensis. The sequence goes on from JAJMCV010000054.1 coordinate 10,457, forward strand.
AACCAGCTAGTATATCCCCCTCTCTGCATCAGATGGTGGAGTGAGCTCTCGTCTTGGCTTTTTCCTCAAAATAAGAGTTTGTCATTTAGCATTTTACATGTTTTTGGCATGAAATAGACGTGAAGCATCTCGGTCCTAAATTGCACCCTTTCAACCTGATCCCCACCCGGGTGCTACATCATTAGTACAATTATAATGCCCCCTCCCTGCACTTGTTGGTGGAGTAAGTCAAAATATTGTTAGCGAAACGAAGGACATTTCATTTACGGACACTTTACCGCACAAAACTACCATATTAAGCCATTTTACAGAGAACAGCCCAAGCATCTCGGTGATAAAACGTTGATAGCGACGCACCTTTAGTCTCACCCCGTGTCACTCGATATGGAGACTTTTCCATGATGTATAGATATCAGAGGTACAAATTTCGGAGGGTTTTTGGTGGTCCCTCGTTCGATCTTTCAAAGATACCTCTAGACAATGTCATGCTAATCACAAACCAAAATCCTAACCTAGAACATTAATAACAGGAGGTTAGAATTAGAGGAAAAGGAAATAAATACGGGAATGCCCAGAAACAAATGCAGGTGTACCATACAGATGAACCTTACTCCTCTTTTTTTTTTCGCTCAAACGGCTATATTCTTGAGCCTCATCAGCCGACTATCAGAATCCATGTTTCACACCGAGTTACCGCGAGAACGAGTCGTCTACTAAAATATGTGGTATTAAATACCGTTGAACAGCTGGAACACGAAGAGACCCTCTTGTCGTGTGAAGTGATGTTGTACGGCATCACAACAGTTTGCCTCATCGCTATTGACTACTCACATCCCCTAACCCGTCGTACAACTGGCTCGAGGTCACGGTTGGTAACGGGGCCATATGTTAATGAGTTTGAGCCGTTGACCTTCGCAACTGCGGTCTCCCAAAGGGGATATTGTCCCACGCTCCTGCAGTCAGTACATATGCAGCTTCCCCAGACTTTATGAAAGGGTGCGGGAGGGCCATTTTGGTAGATATTTCTTATGATTTTGGAAGAAATTTTGAGTGTAAACACGAAATATGACACGTCTTGTTCAATATGAGAGAATCCCAAATTCCATCATTATTCTGAAGCTATCTGCGAAGAAATAATTCACCCCCAAATTATGGCTGCAATGTTAAGCCGTCCATTATAATCCCCGAGCTGCAGTAGAATGATGCTGCTCAGAGAGTCGGCCAATTCTCTTGAATGGAACTTTATGGTCGCTATCGCACTCACTAGAAGAGATACTCGTGAACCATAAGGAAGGACAATTTGCCAAATCACCAGCTACTCTTCTTCTGTTCAACAGTTCAACTGACCCTGCATTCGATACTTTTGTCTTGCCAAGTTCCATTCTTTCAACAATGTAACTGAAATCACCCCCATTATGCTGCGAAGACAGAGAGGGGCTTTAACGCTGTGATCCCAACAACGCTTACTACCCCACATGTACATAACCTGGTAATGGTTGCAAGAATCCGGGGGACCTTGGGCTGCATCCAGCTTATATATAGAACTCTGGCCCCCATGATTATGGATATTTTATACAAGCTACAACCACTCATTGATAGGATCTTAATATGTCCCAATCAAAGGAAATTGGAACCACTTTGGAACAACACGAGTCGAATTCGACAGTCGACTCGAAGGAAAACGAGAACAATGTCGAGGCGATTGAAGACGAGGAAGGTAACATCTTGTCGCAATACACCGAACATGAAGCTATGCAAATGGGTAGAAGTTATGCTAAAAAGTACGACTTACCAGACCCAGAGTTATTTGCCAGAGCTGCTGCTGCCGCCAGATCTCCAAAGGGTTACGAAACCATGGAGTTCTTATCCGAAGAGGAAAAACTCCAACTTAACAACGAGGCCACCAAGAGATGGTATGTGCCTAGAAAATTGATCTTTGCCGTTGTCATGAGTTCCATGGCTGCTGCTCTTCAAGGTATGGACGAATCCGTCATTAATGGGGCCAACTTATTCTTGCCACTCGCCTTGGGTCTTGACAGCGGTACTATGCGTGATTCATGGTTGCTTGGACTTGTCAATTCAAGTCCTTACTTGTGTTGTGCACTTTTCTCCTGTTGGCTTACAATTCCCTTGAACAAAAAATTCGGTAGAAAATGGACCATTTTCCTCTGTTCCTTCATCTCCATTGTCTGTTGTATCGGATCTGCATGTGTCAACAAATGGTGGCATTTATTAATCGCAAGATTCTGTTTGGGTATTGGTATTGGTGCCGGATCAGCTACCGTTCCTATCTACATGGCTGAATGTGCTCCCGCCAAGATCAGAGGTGCTTTGGTGATGTGCTGGGCTTATTTCACTGCCTTTGGTATCACCGTCGGAACCCTTACAGGTCTCATGTTTTACACCGTTCCAGCTCATGGAATCAGCAACGGGTTGTCGTGGAGATTGATGCTTGGTTCTGCTTTCCTTCCAGCTGTCGTTGTGTGTACCCAAGTTCCATTCTGTCCCGAATCACCAAGATGGTTGATGAGTAAAGGTCGCCATCAAGAGTGTTACCAATCCTTGATCCTGTTCAGAATGCACGAAATTCTTGCCGCAAGAGATTGTTTCTACCAATTCGTGTTGTTAGAAGAGGAATCAACCTTTGAATCTGTTTCCTTCTTCAGAAAAATGAAGGAAATCTTCACCGTTAGAAGAAACAGAAACGCCGCCATCGCCTCCAACATTTGTATGTTTATGCAACAATTCTGTGGTATCAATGTGGGTGCTTACTATTCCTCAACCATTTTCGTCGAATCTGGGTTCTCCATCACCAACGCTTTAGTTATTGGGTTCTGTTTCGGTGTGATTTCGCTTGTGTTTAACTTCTTCTCTTTCTTCATTATCGATAGTTTCGGAAGACGTAAGATGTTGATGTTCTCGTTCCCAGCTATGGGATGTTCTCTTTTATTGATGGGAGGAGCTTTCTTCTTGGACGCCTTGACCCAAAAACAAGCAAGACTTTGGATGGTTTCATGGGGTTACATTTTATTCACCATTTCGTTCGTTCTTGGTGAAGGTCCAGTGCCATTCACTTATTCCGCCGAGGCTTATCCACTTTACGTCAGAGATCTCGGTATGTCTTTTGCTACTGCTGTGTGTTGGTTCTTTAACTTCGTTTTAGCCATCACCTGGCCATCATTGCTTAAGGCATTCACTGCTCAAGGTGCATTTGGTTACTATGCCGCTTGGAACTTCGTTGGTTTCTTCTTGGTGTTGTGGTTCATTCCAGAAACCAAGGGGTTGACCTTGGAAGAATTGGACGAGGCATTCGATATTCCAATCATGAAACATGCTGCATACCAGAATAAGGCTCTTTGGAACTCCATTCAAAGAAACATCTTCAGAATGGACGTTGATCCATTGAAGCCTATTCATTTGCAACACAAGATGGCTGTCACCAATCCGATCTGGAACGATAAGGCTGAGGTTTCCCACAAGGAATGATTACTGTTTATGATATTAATATTATGATTTTTCGTATATGTGTGTAGAATCAGAGAAGATCCAGAAGAAAGTGTCGGGGAAATCTCCAAAAAGAGGGATCAACATAAACAGACAGGAAACAGAGAGACTGGAAATGAGGAATCAGAGGAGACAAGAAACCGAGGAATCAAGAGAATCAAGAAACCGAGAAATCAAGAAACCGAGAAATCAAGAAACCGAGAAATCAAGAAACCGAGGAAATGAGGAAATGAGGAAATGAGGAAATGAGGAAATGAGGAAATGAGGAAATGAGGAAATGAGGAAATGAGGAAATGAGGAAATGAGGAAATGAGGAAATGAGGAAATGA
>JAJMCV010000056.1:0-23085 GCA_030573195.1 Nothofagozyma chilensis
CGCTCAATTCGCTTCTCTGTTGAAGAATGTTCTCCAAAGATCTCATGAAGCTCTTCAAATGGCTTTCTAATTGGTTAATATACGCTTTCTTTTCTTTGAAATAATCGTCTGTTTTGAAGGGACTCAGAAATCCTTTTTTGGATGCAGGTGGCATCGGATCGTCCACAATTGGTTTAATTGCGATTTTAAAGAAGTCCAAATCATCGTGACAGGTAAATAATGGCTCTGATGACTCTGGAACGGTCTTAGAATATCTCTTTACTCTAAATTTAATTTTTTTGGCAGTAATCTTCTTTAAACCGATAGCTAATTGTGAAGATGCTTTGGTAATTGCCTTGAATGGGTGTGTCTCAGTACTTGACTTACGTGGACGGCCACGGTATTTGAGATCGGATTTTTCGGTGGAAATTTTAGACATGAATTTTCTCTCAGCATTTCTCTTAATCTTTACATCTGTCAATGATCCTTTAGGAGGACTGTCTATTTCATAGAAAACAGTTCTGTTGACACCGAAACAAACTTCTTTTTTCAGATTATCGAATAAATCCAATTTCTTATCTATTGTAACTTCACACCCTGTTTTTAAGCAGGATCTTAACAGATCATTGTCAGAAGTAATTACAGGTTCAGAGGAACCTTTCGAATGACGACTGAATATATGTCGTTTACTCTTCGTTTTTGTCTCTTTTGAAGATAACAGACTTCCTTCCTGTGTTTTAGAGATATTATCCATTGTTGGTTGAAGTTCAGGAACTTTGCTTATTGATGTATTATCAATATTGTTAACTTTAGGTGGTTGTATGACTTCAAGTTCGGTGTCCTCTTCAAACTCAAGTGCAAATGACACTTTCTTTTGACATCTCCCACGCTTCGTGGATTGTTTAGAAGAACTAACCAAACAAGATTTAAGTTTGCGTGTCTGAAGACCTTTACCAATTATAACATTGGTATGCATTGTACCTGATCCTAAAGTCTCTGAATATTCTCGAAACTTTGAAGACGGAGCTTCTAAATTAGAGACATTGTATCCAAATTGATTACTTTTCAAGTAATTATCTGTTGGTTGGATAGTTAAAAACATCTTAAGTGGATCTTTAGACCCCGATGGTGGGGTCTTTTTATTTAAATATGGATTTCCAACATTGTATCTATTCAGATTAATAGTTGAATAACTAGAAAAGGTCTCGCTGGAATTGAACTTGTTGGAATAAAGTGTATCACTAGGAGTTGATTCTTGGTCTCTTTTGGATAGGTTGGGTTTGGGTTTTGAAATTTGATATAAGTCAAATATATTTGCATCGCATCTCGACTGGTGTTCTGATGAATCAATAGAATCATCTAAATATGAATCTGTATAAATTGAAGAAGTTGGTGATGAATTTTCAATACAACTGTCAAGTTGGGCTGTGCTCTGAATGTAGGCAGTCTCGTCATCACATAAAGAAGTGGCCGTTTCGGTTAAGGCCGCTAAACTTTGTGAATTGGCTAAGAGCAACTCCAATCTCTCTATAGAGAGACAATTTTCACTCTCTGGTATCCATTCAAAATTGTTGGATTCCCTAAGGCTATGATTAGGAAATCCGAACAATGACAACACAGATTGAAAGAAATCATGTCTTTTCTTTCTTCTTGTAATCTTGTCAGCAGAATCTTTGATATTAGTTTTCAAGGTTCTTACTTGATCAGCGTCAAAGTCCTTAAAGAGACTTCCAATCAAAGGCTCATCGAGATGGGCTGCCTGAACTATCTCATCATATACAGTGGCAGATAATGGCACACTGAATCCAGATGTGTTGTTGAAACTAGTCCTGGAGATATCTAAAGACTCTAATAAGGATGAAGGGAAGGTGTAAACATTGGATCTCAAGCTATGGGTGGAAATAAATTCTGAAGTGTTGTTAAAATTAGGCTTGGAGAGATCTAACGACTACAATCTGGATGAAGGGAAGGTGGAAACTTTGGATCTCAAACTATGGATGGAACTGAATCCGCATGTGTTATTGAAGTTAGTCTTGGAGAGATCTAAAGATTCTAATATGGATGATTGGAAGGTAGAAACCGTAGGTCTGGGGTTGTGGGTGGAAGACCTTTGGATTTGGAAGATTCTTCCATGGGTGTGGTTGGCTGATTTGCCGATTGTATATTGTGTTAAAAGCATTTTTTTGAAGGTTTGAATCTAATTTGTAGTAATATAAGTTAGATGAAACTAAAGAAAAGGAATCAGACTGACAATGACTTGGACAAATATCTTTCTATATAGGCAGAGATTCTGTGGCTGCAAACTGGCTGAGTACCACAAGACCGATGTTGTGCTTTTCCAATCAAAACGCGATACCACTAAAATGGAGCGTACAATCGTGGTTCTATATATTTAACTATTAAAGGGCCATTTGGGCTAGACCGCTGCTAAAGAGCCACAGAAGCCAAATGGTACACCCATTGGCACTTGGCAAGGCTCCAAGAAACAATGGAACATTTCTTTAAAGAGCCCTCATCAAGAAGAATAATTAAACGTCAAATTGGTCGAACTTGTCTATATTCCATAAGTTGGAGAACTGAAGAACTTAATAACTTAATAGAGGCAACTTTGTTGCAACCATACAGATATGGACGAGTAGGACACGACCAAGACGCGGGAAAAGAGGTCGGATGAACAGACCGAGGAAAAGTCGGTGATAGAAACCCATAGAAGCATAGAAAGGTCTAAAGAAAGATAAACTCAGTAAATGGAACATATTGGTTATCAAATCAATCAGATGGGTTTGAATAATCTATCGAGGGATTACCATATTTGTCAGGATGACAAGAAGATCGGAGGACATTCCGATAAGAATTGAGATTATAGTTTTTGTTATCCCCACTTTTATTTCTATATAATTCAGTTAGAAAGTGGGACTTTACAAGTGATATTTAAGAATATATTTGTTTTAGATTATAAATACCGTAACTACAATTATCAACAATGATCACTGAATTCTACGATGCACGTGACTGACGAACCTTTTGCCACGGTGCAACAACCATTGTAAGCGCACGACCGATGTATTGGTACGACCACTGCCATATTATCTGGAACATCACGTGATATGTTTGAGTCAGAAGACATTATGGTTATTAGCGATGTATTGAAAGATTTAATTCAATTTTTCATTCTCTATTTTATTTGGGATCACATATATAACTATAAATGGGCTTATCAATGTAACACCGCCTCTTTTGTTCTTCTGGCTCCACCGAACATTGTTTGCGTCTCGTATTGTTCTTTAAGGTTTAAGGTTGCAATAGTGGGAGGTTTTGAAGTCTGTCATTGTATGAAGAACGGAATCCGAGAGACTATTCCGAACAAGGGAGATTGTACTATTGCAGTTCTTAAGCGATTAACATCTGATTATTGGGGCCTGTTCTAGATAAGGGTGGGCGGAACGTGGCAGATGCTATTCAAAGATGGGGATTATTCTAATAGATGTGGAAAAGATGACAATAGATGGCAATGCATTCTTTAGATATGGTCCGTTCTTCCGTCGACTGCTTCCATTTTTAAAGTTAATTAATGTTTGAGTTGATGAATGGGTATTAAAGATATTTTATTGACTGATCTATTTCCCGGTTATATTTTTGGAGTATACTAAATGAGTTTGATAGAATATAGAATATGAAATTGACTTTTTTTATTAATGGATATTTAACTCTATAGAAATAATTTATAATGATTTTATTTACGATGATTTGGATTGGCTGCAAAATGAATTCGCCAGAACTGGAACTTCAAGACTCGGGATTTTTTAGAGATATTAATAAATATCCATCAATATATTATGTATTAATAATATTCTATCAATAGTTAATTCTAGGTATGGGTGGTCATGTTGGTGTTAAACCACATGACAAACGGCATATTTATCATGTGACAATATCTATAATTACCTTTCCACTCATGATAAACGACATGTATTTAGCGTGACTACACGTGATCATACAAACACGACCTCTCGGCGTTCCCCGAGGAACACCGCATTGCAGGCCTGTAGACGGAGCAAGAACCATATGAAACACATCGTCTAAGAGAATAAAATAAAATTAAATAAACGCATGGGACGATCGAGTAGAAGAGCGCAGAAACGGCGCCACCGGCCCAAACAAAGGACATGACCATAGTCTGACCCACCATTGGCTCACCCAGACGACGCTGCAACTGTACGAATTTGATTTAATTGAAACAGTCAGACATGTCATGTCACATTAGGCACAGGCGACCCGAGTGCGACAGAGTGACGATGGTTGCCATGGAAACGGTGGTGGGAGAGTAGGAGGTAATGAAATAAGGAGGACGAGAGGATATTTTTGTGTGAATGGGCATGGATGGGAGATGTGATGGAATGGGTTTTCCGGGCAACAGAGATGCGAGACAACAAGAGAGACGTCATTACGACATTGGCTTAGACATGGCAGTGTAGATCGTGTAGATCTGGGGTGAGGTGAGTGGCGAGGTGTTTTGGTACAGATGTAGACATGTACAGGTGTGAAATTGGCGATGATGTTGTGCATAAGACCCCAGTGTGGTGGTGTGGTGATGCAGTGACTGGCAGTGGTGATTGTTGTGATGTAGTTTGTTTAATAATAGCCCAACACATACACCACATCCCCGGGTTCGGCTCATCATATTCAATCGGCAACGATTCTATAACGTAAACCCAACTGAACATATTGATAATTGCATTAGACTGATAAATATTACACAACCACACATTCTCAGGTAAAACCCACCAACGGTGCACATTGACCCACCATTGGCACACTGTGTGACAATAATACATTGAACGGTTTATGATTCTTTTTTGCAGGTGTCATGATATCAATGATCAGTTTAGCATATCGGGAATACTAATAGTAGACACTAGACAGTAGATAGAAGACGCCAGACAGCAACTAGACCACTCACTACAACTAACTACTCCACTCAACAGACTACTCACTACACGGTAACTCCATCCGGAACATGCTATTAACCACATCTCTCTCCATATATAAAAAATGCAATAACCCACCTAGTAATAATCGGCGAAAAAACCTCAACCCTACCCTTAAAACCAATGATTATGAAAATAAAAATTAAACTCCGACAGCATCGGAATAGTAAGACGCAAACACGTTCCAATGGAACTTGGCCAACGTCCCGATTCTGGTGGAGATGCTAACAATGTCGTCGCTGGCGCCAGCGGAAGACGCCAACGCAGACAAGTTGGACGAGTCGATGGGATACAACTCCTTCTCGAACGTGTGCACGATGGTGGCCAAGATCTGGCCAAACATCTTCTGCTCCATGATGGAATACACCTCGGACGATGGCTGGATCTGCTTCATCAACCAGCTGTGTGAGAACTCTACCACGGCCTCGTCGATGACAGCCGCGGTTCCGCTGGATTTCTGTGTCAATTGCAACGCCACGGAGTTGACATTGCGCGTCCATTTGACGTTTCCGTTGTCGTCTGTTACGATGGATAGAACCTGTTTTTTGATATCCTCAACCACATCCGCGGCAACTAACTTTGCGCGTTCGCTGGCGCCCTTCACCTGTTTGAACACCAATTGCTTGTACAACATCACGCACAATTGCGAGCACACCAATTGGCGAATATCTGCCCGCAATAGCACCAAACGAGTGTGATCAAACGTCAACGTCGACGGGAACTCCGTCACCATGTTTCTACAAGACAAAAGGTCGAGAATCGATGCCACGGCAAAGTTCTTTAAGTTGGCAGAATCCTTGGCCAAAACTGGCATAGACTTCTTGCTCGAATGCGACTTCTTGAACCAACTGAGAGAGTCGGAGATGTCCAATTTGCAGCGCGAGATGATCTGGTTGAAATAATCGCGTTCGAAATCAACTGCGGTCTCGATCAATACGGGTCTCAAGATGCGGATCTGATGATTGGCCACATCCAACTTCATGGCCTCCAAAATGGAGAAAATCATGCGTAATCCGTTCACGAGCTTCGACACAGACTTCTCCTCGTCGGCCTGAACGAAACGTTGGGTCATCTCGGCGACCCACGAATCTCTCATGGGTGCACAATGCGATTTGAACACCGAGGCCAACCACCTGGCCAACGAGACGAAATCAAAGGTCCCCTGCGTCAATTGTTGGATCAACAAGTCGGTGTCCATGACATCATAGACCGCGGAACGGTCCTTTGAGGGCAAAAGACTCAAAAGAATCTCGCGTAATGTGTTGAAAAGCCCGGGCAAACGCGAACTATGGCTCTTGAACACTCCCGATGTCTTGTACATGTCTGCAATCTCCTTCTGGACATCGTCCCAATACTTGTCGATCATGGCCTTCTTCTTCTTGCCACGCTCGCCGTCCAAATTGGGCCGGAATTGCAATTGCGGGTCAAAGAGAATATCGTGTCTCAATTGGGGGTTTTTCAAGATCTCGTGGAGATCGATCTCCTTCAAGCTCTGGAGATTCACCGGCGGTAACGGTGGCGGTTGCGGGATGTGGAGCTTGTTGAAGTCGGAGTAACTTGTGTTAAGGGCCGCGGCATGATGCTGATGATGCTGATTATGATGATTATGATTATGAATGTAAATGGGATGACGTTGGAGCGTGTGCAACGAGGGCAAACTGCGGGATCTGAAGCGACGGAATCGCAACGGTGGTGCGACAACTCTCTTCAAGGCCGCGGTTGGCGTCGGAGAAGCGTTGTTCGACGGTGTTTTAGTGTTAGTGGGCGATAACGGCGAGATATCGTCGTCGAGTGACGCAAACGGCGTGATTGAGTTCGAACTTTTAGTTGATGCCAACGGAGTTGGACTCACGACTTGGTTCGAGAGCTTCACACTCTCGTCCAATCGCGCCCGTTTGTTGGAGTCGTCATTGGGCGGAGTGCAAGCCCTCTTGTTCTTGTCGAAGAACGGCGTCCGGAACAGTTCCTCCTGGAACACCTGGTCGTTGGCGTCGTTCTGGTTGTTTAATTGCGAGTTCATGGTGCCCTCTCACTGTGGTGGTGATTATGGCAGTTGCAAGTGTAGTTGTAGCAGCAAGCGCAGCCAGCTAAACGAGATTCGATTTGAATTTTATATGAGCTCACTAAAGCTGCAAGTAGAAAAATTTCTGTTTCTCCCACAAAACTCTATTAGGACTAAACAAAGAATTGGCATCACACAAATAATAAACCACCAGCAGGAATGGCCCAATGAGCCCGCAGGGGTGCGACGCAGCCCGCGGCACAGACCTGACCCGAATTTCTTTTGCGTCCTAAAACGGAACACATTGGTTGGCTGTTGCTTTGTCATTTCCTGCCAATTATTTGGTAACTCTCTGTGCTCGTCTCGCGGCCTCCTCTTGGTTCGCTCATTTCATCTCAACTAAGACATGCGGATCGGTTGGCTGCTGCAAACACTTAGTGAGTCGGATGTCGAATGGTATCACCGTTCGCCCCAAATGTCATTCCAGCAATCGTCGACTTTAGGGTTTCCTTTCGTTCCCCTGTTCCAACAGCCCTGTAATGGCCACAACCTTATTGCGCAGCTTCAGACTCGTTGCTACTGGCGTTTCATCAGAACCAAGATCACTCGATAGACGATTATTCCCACGGTTGGGTGACGTTCAGCCATGCAGCGAACAGGAAAATGTTTTGTAGCACCTGGACTATCCCTTTCTGTTGCCGCGGCAACGCCGCCAGTGGAATTCCACTGCGACAGCAGCAGTACGGCTCATCTCGACTATGCAGTGGGCACCATAATAATAACACCCACAATTACTGATCCGCTTATCTGGAGTAGCCAGATCGCAAAAGTCTGACAATTCCCAGTGGTGGTTTCTGGTTTCTGGTTTCTGGTTTCTGGTTTCTGGCTTCTGGTTTCTGGTTTCTGGCTTCTGGCTTCTGCTCTGTTAACTGCTAACTCCGCTGCCCATTTAGCCCCCATTGCAGTTAGGCGTTCTACCTCGACAAACCTTATTCATGTTCAGATCTAGTTGCGCAGCACTTTACCTCGCCGGCAGGAAAATTTTTCCAGCTGGACTGATTGATCAACACAGCTGAGATTAGACCGTTATTTCTGCCTAATCAGCTGTAGGGTTGCTTTTTCTGGATTTGGGTTTGAAGTTACGTTTCATGTTGCCAGCGGTTTGGTGTTTGCTGTGGAACTGGCAACAATGCACCTGTTAGGAGTTACCGCGGGGCAACCCTTGCACTTGGCTAAAACATTTCATATATATAAGTAAGTTCAGGCAATCTATATTCCGATTCTGCGATGTCTATTAAGTATATAAGTCTATGGGCGGCGATGTCTTCACATCGCCGTTAGGATCAGCTTAGCATCTTGAAGGCTTGACTAGATCAGCATCACCACAGAGACGGTCTGACAGGATGCTAAGGATGCTGCAAAGCATCCTTTCAACAATTTAGCACATCAATTTAGCATATCAATTAGCACTTCAACACACCACATCAATTTAGCACATCACTTTAACACTTCAACACTTCAATTCAACTTTGCGCCATCACATCAATGGAACACATCGCTTCACTTCATCACATCAATTCAATTTAGCACTTCACCACTTCACCACACACATCACCAGTTCACAACCACGTCACCATTCACAACCACACTACTACCTCCACATCACCTCACCAAATTCACCGGAGCGTCAAGCCGCGGTAACATCACCTCTATCATCCTGATCTGATTATTCTCCCCAAATTCCTCATCGCCCAAAATCTCCTCCATCTCCTCGCAGGTCTCCACCCGAAGCGCCTGGTACTTCTTGCAATTGAACAACAGTAACAACGCCAAATTGTCCCACGGCTGGATGTCGTTGTAGCCCGCGCCAGCTCCGTGGAGCAACCGTTCGATGGTGTAGCCCTGGTTGTTCAACACAAAGAGATATGGCTTGGTATTCCATCTCACCATGGTGGAGATCTCTTGCACCGTCAATTGCAACGCCCCGTCACCGACAAAAAGAATGACTCTGCGATGGGGATCTGATTCCTCCGAGGCCATCACGGCCCCCAAAGTTGCACCCACGGCATAGCCAATGGACCCCCAGAGCATCTGGGAAATGCCAATGGTGTTGGAGGGGAATTTGGCCTGGATGATTCCAAACGCCGCAGTCCCCGTTTCGGTGATGATGATGTCGCCCTGTTTGAACCACGATCCGATTCTGTTCCAGAGCCATTGATGGCTGAGGGCACTTGGGGATGGCTCGACGTGAACAACGTCCCGCGACACGCTAATTGGCTTGTAATTCTGGCAATATTCTGCCACTCGAGTCAACATCTTTTGTAGAACAAACTTCATCTGAACCCCGGGATACGTAGCCAGACGGATCTTTGTGAAATCCGAGTGCAATTCCACCACATTGTGGGTCTTGTAGGAATAAGAGAACGAGCCCGTGTTGAAATCAGACATCAATCCGCCAATGGAAAGAACAAGGTCTGCATTTTCCACGATTTCCTTCACCTCCGGACTGGAGAGCGACCCCACATAGACGCCCCCAAACCGTTCTGTCTGCTCATCAACACATCCCTTTCCCATAGGAGTGGTGAACACGGGGAACTTAGTGACATCCACCAATTTTTGCGTCTCTTCCTTGCAATTGTGTCTCGAGGCACACGCATCCACGAGAATCACAGCTTTAGTTGAAGTAGAGATCATTTCAAGAATCGTTTCAAGGACTTCATTTTCTGCGTGTTCATCATTGGGTCGCAACGACAAATCGATGGGAACATCCAATAAAGAAGCGTCGACCTCCAAATCCACGAGATTCGACGGAACACCGATGTAGACCGGCCGTTGGTGGATATAGGCCTCTCTGATGCTTCTATCGATCTCGCCAGCCGCCAGACTTATGTCCTTTAGAAAAGAAGTCGAATGGCTAATGTTATTCGACATCCGATGGAACACCGTGAAGTCACCGTTTCCCAACGTGTGATGTAACAAGAGATTTTTCGCTTGCGAGCTGATACTGGGAACCCCCACGATATGAAGTAAACCAACATGTTCAGCATAAGCGCCCGCTACACCGTTGAGGGCACTCAATTCACCCACCCCGAAGGTGGTGACGAGACAGGCCAAGCCTTTCACACGCGAATAGCCATCCGCGGCATAACTGGCGTTCAATTCGTTGGCATTTCCCGCCCATCGCATACCTTCCACCTCATATATTTTGTCCAAAAGCGACAAATTGAAGTCGCCCGGAAGCCCAAATATCGTCTCCACCTCCAATTGGTGGAGTCTCTCGAAAATGTAGCGACCGAGGGTGATTTGCGTCATAAAACTGTCCTTTTCTGGGTAATGTCGTTTTTTTGCAACATAGCTAATCTTGCAACTCTTGATGAGGATCTGTAAATGCATCTGTCGCACAGGATGGGTCGATGCGCTTAGAAATCCGCAACATGGCGGTATGGAGTTGGGAATTGGGGGCAATTAGCCCGCGGAACCTTAATTTCGTCGTCGTTGCTACCATTTTAATCTCATGTAATTAATTGGGGGAATACGAATTCGTAATTGTTGCGAGAATTGGTCTTGAATTGGGCCGCGGCACAATGGTAACGAACAATGGCAGGCCCAACAAACTGCGAAATTGTCAACTATATTTATATTTTCTACATTTCTACGCTTCTACCTGCTCTACACTTTCTACTCTCTAAACTCTACGATCTCCAATTGTTTGTTCCTCCAGTTTCTCTGAACATTCCAATCATACTCCAACCAACCGCCTGAAGCGCAACGCCCCGCCAATCATCCGAAACAAAATAAACGTAAATTGGACCTGATTGGCCAATAGGGCCAATTTTCCCATTTCAATCCCGTTGTTGTTTCGCCCCCGTCGTGCTCTCCATTCGTTTCGTTTGGTCTGACGTAATGGATATTTATAGAAATTTCAATTGTTGCGTCAAGACGAAACAGATATTTATCGGGTGTACAACAGTGCAAGAGACCATCCGCGGAGAAACTAAAACATGTCGATATCCAACGGCAGTTCCATGCCAGATCCCAATAATCCGCGGTTTGTCAGTGCTTCTCCGTTGTACAAGATCGAATTACAGGCGAAACGGACTAAAACCGCGCCCGCGGTCCGGTCCCAACAGCCAATATATCGGCCGTTTGACGACAATGAGCTGATAAATTCCTACGGAAGAAGTGATAGAGACAGTATAATCTCGTTCGAGAGTGTGAGTACAACGGGCCGTCTTCTTGATCGTTTAGGCTTCGAAGACGACGATTACGACGATTACGATAGAAGATCGAGTGTGGGCTCCAATAAGACGCTATTACGACACTTATCCAACGCGAGCAGAAACAGCTCGATCGATAATGGTCCCATGAGAATGGTCCAGGCCACGTCGTTGCTGGATCTCCCCATCAGTCCCAACATGCTCAAGGTGGACAAGTCAGCCGCGGAGATGGTTACGTCGATGGGAACCAAGGTGAACCAAGTGAAGAAGCCGGTGATTGTGAATCAGAATGGCGTGGCGATGGATGAGTTCACTACGAGAATTGAGATGGAGGACGTGAATTTTGAAAACTCGGACGACGACACCGACCAGGAGATCGAGCCGCGGAATTCGATAGATGAGTTCGATTTTGGCGAGAATTCCGTGTCCAGATCGCTCTCGAGTACAAAGACCGACCAATTAGCCTCGTGGCAAACGAAATTGGGCAATTCGGGACTGTTACGGAGACAGGCTCCGTTACTGAGAACTCCCTCGGCTCCAATTCTCTCGCTCAACAAACGCAGAATGAACAATCAACTCTCTTCCCCATCGCTTTCGTCTGGAACTGAAAGAAGAATACGGTCGGAGAGTGTGAACAGCCAGAACACTTTGACGCGAGAGACCACCAGAGAGACTCAGAGTGTTGTGACAGCTGATTCGCGGGTGCAATTGGCCATCAAGCTCCGGGCCGCGGGAAAACAGCGGGAGGCTTCATATCAATTGGGGATTGCCTCAAATCAGGGCCATAGACAGGCGATGCTTTTGTACGGATTGGCCATTCGCTACGGTTATGGGGTCAAAAAGGATGATAGGGCGTCGTTTGTATGGCTTTGTAGATCGGTTCAGATGGATCTCGAGACAGTGATGAGGTTTCAATTCGAAATCGATCCATTTGATCTTGCTGCAGAAACAGAGAGTGTTCCCCGGCGAGCTCTGGAGCCCGAGGCAAGCTCTTTTTTTGAGCTTGGAATGGCTTTTGTCAACGGATGGGGTGTGGACAGAGATCAAGTACATGGATTGAAGTTCATAGAGATGGCGGCCTCTTTGGGGAATGTGGATGCCATGTGTGAAGCCGCGACGCTTTGGTCTAATAAGGGGCCACATCGAAAGAAGGACAGTTTTCGGTCTGCGGCTTGGTTCAGGTTGGCAGAATCGCGGGGAATCAAGTCGATTGGAAATAGTTGGATCTATAAGGAGAAGTATATGAAGAGGAAGTAAGTGGTGGTGAGTGTGGCGACGTGAGAGTAACAAGTATCAATATGCAATTGAAATTGATACCTTTGTCTCGTATTAGATGCTAAACTGAGAAATCTGCAGACTTACTCAAGCAGATAATTAGACTAAAGAATAACCATCTGACCACGCACGGGATGGATTTAGTAGACGATTCATATGATAATGACATTTAATGGGAATGGTGTAGGGAGTTCAATGGAGTGTATCTCGTTTACATCATACAGTATCTGATGTAAAACCGTATCTCATACAACACGAGGCAAAACGATGCACTATAGACATTCACTGTAGCACACAACACTCTACAACACTCTACAACACTCTACAACACTCTACAACACTCTACAACACTCTACAACACTCTACAACACTCTACAACACTCTACAACACTCTACAACACTCTACAACACACAACACACCTAATACAACAGCCCTCAAAATTGCACCCAAAAGTGCGTCAGGATGCCGCGGAACAAATCGCTTCACATAAACGAGAACTGAAATTCACGTCATCACTCCCAAACAGATCTCTTTCCAGATAATTCGTAATGGCAGCCTATTTCGATAATTCGTTCTCCTGAAAACATCGCCTAACCCAAATAAACTCAAAAACCATCTCGATACTCCATCTCCACCACGAATTACCTCTACACCAAATTACATCATTACGCACCACAACACCACTGCACCAACGTCCAGCGCTCACCACCACCACCAACCACACTCTCTCCACCATCGCCATTCCCCGCAATATAATAACCCATGTCTATCCCTATTATCCCACAAACACTTGTCTTTACATGAATCTGTGGAAACCCCAGCTCATCAAAGTGTTCCCGCGGCCAGAAACCCTCAGGACCTTCTTTACATCAGCCAAACGAACAAACGGCATTACATCTGTGGGTGATACATATAAGGCCCCAGTTGACCACAAAATTTTCTTGTGTAGACAAACCGCCCCAGTTGTCTCTTCACGTAACATGAGTACTAACAGCCAAATACAACAGATCTTCGACAAATACCGTCCCGCGGTCTCGCCGGAGTTGGACCCGTCGACGTTGTCGAATTACCACCAATTCAAGGTGACCAAGACTGCATTGGACTTGAAGGTGTCGTTTGCCGCGGAGACGGTTTCTGGTGATGTGACCTTTAACTTGACCACGGTCGGTGCCATCGACCAGATTGTGTTGGATTCGTCCTATTTGGCCATAACGTCCGTCATTGTCAACGGCAAGCCGGCACAATTTTCTGTTGAAGACAGAGTCGAGCCCTTGGGGGCCGCGGTCAAGATCGCTTGCATTGCTGGGTCTGGAGCTGAATTGGCGGTGAAGATCTCGTTCTCCACCACCGACAAATGCACTGCCTTGCAATTCCTCAGCAAGGAGGCCACCGACGGCAAGAAGGAGCCATATCTCTTCTCGCAATGTCAGGCCATCCATGCCAGATCGCTTTTCCCGTGTTTCGACACCCCGGCCTTCAAATCGCCATATTCCATGAAGGTGGAGTCGCCATATCTCACATTGATGTCGGGTAGACCTGTTGCCGCGGAGTCTCACGACAACGTCTATGTGTTCGACCAACCCATCCCAATTCCATCGTATTTGGTGGCCATTGCCTCGGGTGACATCACATCATTACCAATTGGTCCTAGATCCAATGTGTATTGCGAGCCATGTAACATCGACAAATGTCAATACGAGTTCGAACAGGACATGGAGAACTTCTTGGTTGCCGCGGAGAAACTTATCTTCGAGTACGAATGGAAGAATTACGACGCTTTGATCTTACCGGCCTCTTTCCCATATGGAGGTATGGAAAACCCAAATATCACCTTCGCCACCCCTACGTTGGTCAGTGGAGATCGTGAAAATGTAGACGTTTTGGCCCATGAATTGGCCCATTCGTGGTCCGGAAACCTCGTCACCAATTGTTCGTGGGAGCATTTCTGGTTGAACGAGGGTTGGACCGTTTATATCGAGAGACGTATCTTGGGTCTGATCCACGGCGAGGCCCACAGACATTTCTCGGCCATCATTGGATGGACGGACTTGGACAACTCCATCAAGTCGATGGGCGAGTCCGCGGCCCGTTTCTCCACATTGGTGCAAGATTTGAAGGATGGAACAGATCCAGACGACTCGTTCTCCACGGTTCCGTACGAAAAGGGTAGTAATTTGATCTACCACATCGAGACGGTTCTTGGTGGTAAAGAGGTGTTTGACCCGTTCATTCCTCATTATTTCACCAAGTTCAGATACTCCTCGTTGGACACTTATCAATTCTTGGACACGCTTTACGAGTTCTTTTCGGACAAGACCGAGCTCTTGGACTCTATTGATTGGAACACCTGGCTCTACAAGCCGGGAATGCCACCAAAGCCAAAGTTTGACACTACCTTGGTGGACAAATGCTACGCCTTGGCTGATAAATGGATCAATTTGGTGAGTCGCGGAGCCCCTGCTGAAGAGTTCAGAGCCTCCTTCAATGCCTCCGACATAGCAGATTTCTCCGCAAACATGAGTGTGGTGTTCTTGGACAATCTCAGTGGATCCAAATTGGTGGATTGGAAGTCTCCTTCCGGGAAATTGGCCGCTGAGTTGATGAGCGATTTGTATCCAAGTTACGGGGCCTCTGCCAATGCCGAGGTTGTTTTCCGTTGGTTCAGATTGCAATTGACTGCTGAGAATAAGAGCGACTACCAGCCATTGGCCGATTGGTTGGGAACTGTGGGTAGAATGAAGTTTGTTAGACCTGGTTATATGTTGTTGAACAAGGCTGATCATGAATTGGCTGTTGAGACATTCAGAAGATTTGAGAATGGATACCATCCTATTTGTAAGGGAATGGTTAGAAAGGATTTAGGGGTTTAATATATTGCATGGGGTGTGGTGAGTGTAGTTGTGTGTGGTGAGTGTTCCAGCTATGGTGGAACAATTGTTGTCAATGTAGTGAGGTGGAGAAGTTGTACTATTGTAACAGAAAATATCCCGAGACACTCAAGTAATACCATCCACTCTGACATGTCCTAATATACCCTTCTAAAATAATTCATCTCATAATCAACGAGTGTCCTGATTTACAACCGGGACCACATCATTCAATGCTCGATTGGGATGTTAATCCATATTATTCAACTATCTACACATAATACCCGACTATTACCAGAAGACAAGCTAGGTAGAATGAATGATCTATCACTAAGTACACATATACCTCGTATACCACACCACACACATGATATAACCTTACTATTGCAGTAACACCACCACAACAGCTCTGCAACAGACCCTGCATAATCGCCGATAAGTTAAAAAATAGTTTGACCACATCGTGCTGATATTGCGTTATCTCACATAATATAATGTGTTAGATATGATAAGTTGCAAGTATACATCTTGTGGTGAGGGTTATGTTGAATAGGGAATGTATAGCGACTGCTACAAAGAGAGTGGAAGAGACACAATCGTGTGATATATCTTTAACTCTTCTCATTCTATCTGACATTTTGTAAAGTGAGTAGATATGTAGAGAGTACATTTAGAGGTTCAGAGAAAGTGTAAGACTTGGAGATAGATAGATTGAATTCTCATTGTATTTATAGGATGTTGTCCGCTATCTGTATTATATATACTTTCTATATAACGTATTCTGTCGTATAAGAGAGAATGTATCACAGGAATGAATTCTGATTGTGAATTATGGGAGATCTGTATAATAGACAAATCATATGAATGAATTCTGGTAGATACTATAATAGATCATTGTGAGCACTTCTAGAGAGAAAAGTAAATGTAGACGTAGTCGAAATCAGTGATGAGAGATAAGTAAATGAACTTTTATTTGATCTTAATCCACTCGATTTAAGTTTAATTGGAAATGTGTAGTTTATCAGTGAAGTACAGAAAATGGTCGTCTTCGGAAATCCCACAACGAAGTGACTGATAACTATGATCTTATCTTATTGTATATTGTATTGAAACAACAAACAGCTAAATAAGACGTTTCAATGGTTTCTGGTTGGAGGAATCTAGGGCAGTTGAACATGTCTATCATCAAGCAGAATAAATACTTAACAGAAAGGTAATAGCTATAACTCAACAGAATAAGTATAAAAACTCGTCAGAACACACATGAGAATATATGAAAATACACATGAGCATACATGAAAATACACATAAGAACAGACATAATAGTTCAACTTCAGGTACCAACTTCACACACCAACTTCACACACCAACTTCACACACCAACTTCACACACCAACTTCACACACCAACTTCACACCACCACAAAAACTACAAAAAACCATCTAATATAATCATCTTCATTATCTCATAATAATATTCACCATCAACTTCAAACACCGCCACACTTCGAACCCTTCACACATAGCCACACTTCGCACACCGCCACACCGCCACGGTTCCCCCACACACTATTTATATATAACTAAACGAACTCTAAACGATTTATCCCACCACAACCACCACCACCATCACCACACAAAATGGGTCTCAAATCAATGTTCAAAAAGAAAGAGCCGACCGAGGCCGAGATCAGATCAACTTTGGAAGACATCGGCGTCACCACCAAATCGTCCAAGAAATCTCGTGAAAAATTCGGCCAATTCAAAGAATACGCCAACGAACGGAGTAAACAGATGGGAGCGTTCAAGCCCATTGTCAATAATCCGTATGCCAACACGATGGAGCCACAGGCGGAAAATGTGCCCCAAAACTCGAATCCGTATGCTAATGCCCCCGCACCATCTAATCCATATTCACAACTGTCAGACCCCAGAAACCCGCCACAACAACAAGGAAGAGGTGCCCCAAATCCCTATCAAAATATGTCTCAACAGTCGCAACAGCCGCAATCACAGGCCCAAGGACAGCCATACCGTGGACACATGCTGCAAAATGGATATCAGAATAATAGAAGCCAAAACGCCAATAACAGACAGAATGCACACACCAACAGCACCACCAACTCGCATTTCAACCCCTCTAGTCGCGACAACTCCGACGCTCAACTGGTCATGACCGATTTCAACGACCTTCCCTCGGAATACGTAGCCCCTAATCGTAGAAAGATGCTCGAAAGACTCAATAATCGCGAGGAAGATGACTTCAACGCCCTCCCCGAAGAAGACGACTTCAACGAGCTTCCCGAGGAGGAGCTTGACCAGGAACAGATCCAGCTCCAGGAGGAAAACGAGGAGGTTGAGGCCATCAAGGGCCAGATCCGGTTCACCAAACAAGAATCGCTTGCCTCCACCAGAAACATCCTTCAAATGGCCCAGGATTCGTACCAATCCGGTACCAACACCCTCGGGGTCTTGGGGGCGCAATCCGAGCAATTGGCCCATGTCGAGAACAATCTTCTTCTCTCGTCCACCCAGACAGATATCGCCAACCAGAAGATCAAGGATCTCAAGCATTACAACCGTTCCATCTTCAACCCTTCGGTGTCCAACCCGTTCAACAAGAAGAGCAAGTTGGCGGCAAAGGAGGCCAAGATCAAGACTGAGAAGGAACAGGAGAAATACATGAAGGAGCAGAATAGAAGCGAATTGTACTCGTCACAACAGCGGATCTCGAACCAATTGAGAGAAAAGTCCTCCGTGAACCAGAAATACTCGGGTGAAAGACACTTGGAACAGGCCAAACGGTACCAATTCGAGAACGATAGCGAGGATGACGAGATAGAGAAGGAAATCGGGTCCAATTTGGACGAAATCGACAATTTTGCCAAGAAGTTGAAGAATTTGGCCATCACTACTGGTGAAGAGGTGGATAACCAGAATGCCAGATTGAGAAAGATCGAAGAAGACGCGGATAAATTGGATATCAATGTTCATATGAATAGTGTGAGGTTGAACAATATTCGTTAGGGGGAAGTAATGATAATAGAGGTTTAAAGAGGTGGTAATGGCGAAGAGGATGGTGATACAGGAAGTGAACATGAAGACATTAATACATGTATGGAGAGATTGTGTAGGTGGATGTGGTTGAATGGTTGTTGTATTAGAGCCATGATGTGAACGTGAAGAAATGGAGCTAAGAAGCAGAGGAAACAGACAAAAAGATCAACACGACACGAAGAAATCCAAGATCACACCAGAACACGCCGTCTGGATCTTCAGACGCCACGTAACTCGGTAATTAACTCCTTTGGGATAATTGCCATTTACCTCTTTTCGGCGAATAAGGTCATTCTCGACTAATCACTAGATCATGATGTGCATGGTTTACGAGATAGATGAGGCAAGGTTAAATGGTGCAGAGCTAAGTTTCAGGGGGTGGAGTTCTGTGAACTAGTGTGGGAAGTTAGAATCGTGTGCTAGTGTCGTTAGGTGTAGTGTGAAGTATAGTGGAGGTGATAAGGGTGTGCTATATATAGACGGCGGAGATGACGAGACGGTGCAGGAGAAATAGTCGAGACTACAAAAGTGTTCTAGTCATGGTGTTTAGGCTGTTGAACGTTACTAAATCCTTTTTAGTTATTGAATTCACACACTATGCAATACATCATCACTAGGATTTCCTTGTTTGTTTGATGTAATTTGCATTGCGAGCTTCATCCTCCGAAGTGTCCTCTCTGATGTGGTAGTTTGAACTCGAACAATCCACCATAGCACTCAAATCTACAACCAAGATCGTAATTCATTCTTGTCTATATCTCATAAAAAGTGCTAATGAAGGTGTCTCATTCCCGTTTCGGTGGATTGTGTGTTGCAATGAGGGGACATTGCAGCCGCCCGAATGGTGGCATTGAAGTAATGAACGGCGGAAGGCGATATGGTAGATGGTGTCTTTTCGTTCTTGATGCTATTAATTGCGATGCCAATGAAGATTGAGGCTCGCTTTTTTATCGCATTGTGTTGCGATCTGTGCTGTCCTGTTCTAAAGACCTGTTATATTTTAGACATTATTATGATAATGCTTCTAGACACCACATAACGTCTTATTAGACACTTCTATGATACTTCTTCTAGACCTCTTCTCATTAGAAAGTGCTTCTAGACACAATTACACACCACCAAACCCCCATACAACACCTCACCGCACTAAACCGCACTGCCTCCCAACATCTCCTCCAACTCTCCAAATATTTTGTCTCTGTAGATAGCGACGGGGTCATCATCATCGCCCTCAAAAAACTTATTTCGCTTAAACGTCTTGTCGCCATAGTTGTCCCACGCGGTGTCCAATTCTTCCTGGTCCAAGAACATCTCCGGCTCGTCCACCACACCCTCGCTGGTCATGTATTCGCCAACGCTGAACTTTCTGCGATTATGGGCAATCTCGAACTCGTCGTCCTCGTCATCACTTACCTTCTCGTCCATCGAGCTCAACTCTGCAACAGCATCACCAAACTCACCCGCGCCAAATTCCCCGGCGAAAGCATCCTCATCCTCCGGATAATCGTTCTGGTAAAACGACTCGGCGTTGGAGTCCTCGTCATCGGAAAGAACTCGTTCGTCATCGTCGTCATCGCCCACCAACTCGTCCTGTTCGCTGAAAAGAATGTATCCGACATTAGTCTCGGCCTTCTGGTCGTAGACGGACTTATCTCTGTAGTACACATCGTACACATAATCGTCTTCGTCATTGAGTGTCGTTATGGCCTTGGTCTTTGCTGACGGAGGCTTCAATTTGTGTGGTTGCAATTGGGTTGCATGGTCAATGTTCAAGTAATCCTGGACCATGTCGGACAATTCGTCCGGCACAGCAGGTTCTACAGCCTCGTCTACAGTCTGTGGCAACAAGAAGGTCTTCTTGTTGCTCTTGGATTCCGCCAATATGGACGATTTATGGAGGGCAGAATACGATTCCTCCTCGGTGTTGGCGAACTTGAAGAAGACGCTGTCATTGTGGCTATCTTCGTTCTTTTTCGACTTTTTGAAGATCAAACCTTGGAGTTCCAAGGGAGTATTTCTCTTTCTCTTTATTCTCACAACGTTTGGATACATGGTTGTTGAGATGTGGGGAGATAAAGAGGAGATGGAGATGGAGATGGTCAGATATCATAGAAGAACACCCTGCACCGCGATGCGTGATGTGGTGTGTGGGTGTTTATTGGGATATTATAATTGTTGTAGAGATTAGTGGTGTAATGTGTTGTAATTGTGGAGCGATGGTGTGTTATAATTATGATTTGATGGTGAGAAAAATGTGTTGCAATTATGATGTGATGGCGAGAAAGTCATGGTGTAGATATTAGAAGATAGAGAAGGGTTTATTGCACTTCCGGTCTCATTGTGTTAATTATTTGGGGTAGGGGAATCAAGGCTGATATGATGAAGGCTTTAGAGCCGGGAGTTCGTTCATTGTAGTGAAACTCAAGTAAATTTCGAGAGAAGCTGTAGAATTGAGAGGTCTTGTAATTTGTGTAGAAGATGATCAGATATATTAGAGAATCAAGGAGAAGACGAGATAGAGATGATGTTTGGGATGTGATAAATTCGTAGAGAGTAGTCCATACATACAATTTTATATTGACTTCCGTCAAATCGGTACTTACTATGTATTTGTTAGGCACTTATTGTCTACGTTCTACAAGTCTTCACCTTCTGTAGATCTGCACATTCCAATCATTTCAGCGACAATACAGGAGAGGGTTTAATTGGAGATTCTTCTCAGATAAGAGATTCACTGTGTTGTGGAGGTGTGCGTGGATAGGAAGTGTTGCAATGCATCCCTAAGATAATGATGCATCACATGACTGGACTTAGCAATGGTGTAGTTATCTAGAAATGGTGCAATTGTCTGCCGTGATGCCATTATGTAGCAATGAAACAATATACTCCTAAAGTTCTTCAATGTGGCCGTAATAGTGGTGCAAGAGAGTCATCGATGTTGCAACGACCTAGCAATGGCATACACACCGTGTGATACCTAGCAGTGGCACGACCACACACGACCAGTTGCAACACGCACGTCCAAACCACCACACGACCACATCACGGAACAACAGTCCATAATTTCACGTGCTTCGGTTCCGGGCTCAGCCCTAACTCAGTGACGCTCGCATTTTTCCCGGTACGCCCACATTTTCCCGGTACTCCCACACACTCCCCCGAACTGCCACCAAATTTTCTGCAAAATAAAACTACTTCAACTATGTTACAGTGGAGTTACACACAAGAGTTATAGAACCAAGCAAAAGGTGAGTAAACGAGCACACTCGATGTGGACAGGACCAAGATTGTAGAAAGAGCCTCAACCCATGGGTTATTGTAGAGAATAGTGGAGTGAAAAATTCAAGTTGGGTGAAAAATCGAAATAATCTTGGGAATATCCCATCCTCATAATAAAGACTTCGTACTAACCCCGCAGGCAAGATGCAAATTTTCGTCAAAACCTTAACTGGTAAAACTATTACCTTAGAAGTCGAGTCTTCAGACACCATTGACAACGTCAAGGCCAAGATCCAAGACAAGGAAGGTATTCCACCTGACCAGCAAAGATTGATCTTTGCCGGTAAGCAATTAGAAGATGGTAGAACTTTATCCGATTACAACATCCAAAAGGAATCCACTTTACACTTAGTCTTGAGATTGAGAGGTGGTATCATCGAGCCATCCTTAAAGGCTTTAGCTTCCAAATACAACTGTGAGAAGTCCATCTGTCGTAAGTGTTACGCCAGATTACCACCAAGAGCCACCAACTGTCGTAAGAGAAAGTGTGGTCACTCCAACCAATTGAGACCAAAGAAGAAGGCTAAATAGACGATTTCGCTTGTATTTTTGAAGATCTATTTAATAGAGATTTGTGGAAGAGGGTGTAGAAGTGTAGTTGTGTGGTGTGTAGTTATGATGTGGAGTGAGGTGAGTTGTGTATAGTGTGTGGCTTGTTATAATATGTTTAGATGTGTTATAATGCGTTGGGATGTGTTATAAATGTTCAGATGTGTTGTAACATGTTGAGATGTCTTCTGACAAAGTGCTCAATTACTCCTCCTTGAAATCTCCACTCCAGTGAAAAATTATATCTCTCACTTACGTAATTGTGCAATTACTACCTCTGCAAGAATAAACAGCTTGAATGTGCGAAAATTCATAAATTACACATCGGATTTGGGTTGTTCCGTAGGTAGGTCTGTACCATAGGTGGGTAGACCAATGATTCCTACAATATTTGTACCAAAAATCAGATTGAAATATCAGATAAATTCCATAGATATTTAAGTATCGGGATACTGTAATATCACTCTAGGTGGCACGTATCACTCGTCATTGTTAAAGTGTACCACAGCTAGGTCACCTCTACAAATCTGACTATTTTTCTTTTCTACGACTCCTAGTCTACTACTTCGCCATTACACAATTACATCACTGCATCTCACATTATTTCGCCTCTACATCTCACATCACTTCACCACTACATCTCACATCACTCCGCCTTCCTTAAATATATGCCAAATCTAGGCTGAGTGATCCACAGGTAGGTCTTCACAGCCTACATCAACAAATCTTCTCCCCTCGACACCCAAATTCTCCCTATTTATAAATATCTTCTATTTTTGGCTTTTATAATACATTACATTATCCTATATAACAATAACCACCACATTAAACAACATCACTACACCACCCCCACCACCCCCACCACACCCACA